>OW028627.1:0-33876 GCA_932294325.1 Allophyes oxyacanthae
GAATAATTCCTGAATTTATGAAGATTTCAGGATCGAACCTCGCAGGGATGTTACAGGACGCTAAATAAAAATTGTTGACGCTGAAAACCGTATCGATTTATCATATACAGTACCAGAAATATGATGGTTAGTTTATTTTGCTACACACCTTAGGTGGATTTCTGTAGATGTCGTATAGCTATATGTATGTTATGAAACGTAAGTAATTGCAAAAATTTTTGACTTTCGCGTCTAGCTACCCTTACAAATGGGGTGTCAATGGATAGGTATCGACGAGGGCTATCGAATGGTGTAATTAAATGGGGTCAGTTTAGTAGAAAAATTTTGAAAAACGGTCAAAAAACCGGATTTTTTGTAAATTTTGTATGTAAAAATTAATTATATAACTGAAATTTAGGTAGTCACGGTCGCTGAAAGGCGCGCCGCACGTCAATAGGACACAGAGGGGAGTCCTATGAATCAAAATAGTTTAAAAATACGGGGTGGATTTATGCCGAAAATAATTTAAACAAAGAAATTGAATAATTCCTGAATTTATGAAGATTTCAGGATCGAACCTCGCAGGGATGTTACAGGACGCTAAATAAAAATTGTTGACGCTGAAAACCGTATCGATTTATCATATACAGTACCAGAAATATGATGGTTAGTTTATTTTGCTACACACCTTAGGTGGATTTCTGTAGATGTCGTATAGCTATATGTATGTTATGAAACGTAAGTAATTGCAAAAATTTTTGACTTTCGCGTCTAGCTACCCTTACAAATGGGGTGTCAATGGATAGGTATCGACGAGGGCTATCGAATGGTGTAATTAAATGGGGTCAGTTTTAGTAGAAAAATTTTGAAAAACGGTCAAAAAACCGGATTTTTTGTAAATTTTGTATGTAAAATTAATTATATAACTGAAATTTAGGTAGTCACGGTCGCTGAAAGGCGCGCCGCACGTCAATAGGACACAGAGGGAGTCCTATGAATCAAAAAAGTTTAAAAATACGGGGTGGATTTATGCCGAAAATAATTTAAACAAAGAAAATTGAATAATTCCTGAATTTATGAAGATTTCAGGATCGAACCTCGCAGGGATGTTACAGGACGCTAAATAAAAATTGTTGACGCTGAAAACCGTATCGATTTATCATATACAGTACCAGAAATATGATGGTTAGTTTATTTTGCTACACACCTTAGGTGGATTTCTGTAGATGTCGTATAGCTATATGTATGTTATGAAACGTAAGTAATTGCAAAAATTTTTGACTTTCGCGTCTAGCTACCCTTACAAATGGGGTGTCAATGGATAGGTATCGACGAGGGCTATCGAATGGTGTAATTAAATGGGGTCAGTTTAGTAGAAAAATTTTGAAAAACGGTCAAAAAACCGGATTTTTTGTAAATTTTGTATGTAAAATTAATTATATAACTGAAATTTAGGTAGTCACGGTCGCTGAAAGGCGCGCCGCACGTCAATAGGACACAGAGGGAGTCCTATGAATCAAAAAAGTTTAAAAATACGGGGTGGATTTATGCCGAAAATAATTTAAACAAAGAAAATTGAATAATTCCTGAATTTATGAAGATTTCAGGATCGAACCTCGCAGGGATGTTACAGGACGCTAAATAAAAATTGTTGACGCTGAAAACCGTATCGATTTATCATATACAGTACCAGAAATATGATGGTTAGTTTATTTTGCTACACACCTTAGGTGGATTTCTGTAGATGTCGTATAGCTATATGTATGTTATGAAACGTAAGTAATTGCAAAAATTTTTGACTTTCGCGTCTAGCTACCCTTACAAATGGGGTGTCAATGGATAGGTATCGACGAGGGCTATCGAATGGTGTAATTAAATGGGGTCAGTTTAGTAGAAAAATTTTGAAAAACGGTCAAAAAACCGGATTTTTTGTAAATTTTGTATGTAAAAATTAATTATATAACTGAAATTTAGGTAGTCACGGTCGCTGAAAGGCGCGCCGCACGTCAATAGGACACAGAGGGAGTCCTATGAATCAAAAAAGTTTAAAAATACGGGGTGGATTTATGCCGAAAATAATTTAAACAAAGAAAATTGAATAATTCCTGAATTTATGAAGATTTCAGGATCGAACCTCGCAGGGATGTTACAGGACGCTAAATAAAAATTGTTGACGCTGAAAACCGTATCGATTTATCATATACAGTACCAGAAATATGATGGTTAGTTTATTTTGCTACACACCTTAGGTGGATTTCTGTAGATGTCGTATAGCTATATGTATGTTATGAAACGTAAGTAATTGCAAAAATTTTTGACTTTCGCGTCTAGCTACCCTTACAAATGGGGTGTCAATGGATAGGTATCGACGAGGGCTATCGAATGGTGTAATTAAATGGGGTCAGTTTAGTAGAAAAATTTTGAAAAACGGTCAAAAAACCGGATTTTTTGTAAATTTTGTATGTAAAAATTAATTATATAACTGAAATTTAGGTAGTCACGGTCGCTGAAAGGCGCGCCGCACGTCAATAGGACACAGAGGGAGTCCTATGAATCAAAAAAGTTTAAAAATACGGGGTGGATTTATGCCGAAAATAATTTAAACAAAGAAAATTGAATAATTCCTGAATTTATGAAGATTTCAGGATCGAACCTCGCAGGGATGTTACAGGACGCTAAATAAAAATTGTTGACGCTGAAAACCGTATCGATTTATCATATACAGTACCAGAAATATGATGGTTAGTTTATTTTGCTACACACCTTAGGTGGATTTCTGTAGATGTCGTATAGCTATATGTATGTTATGAAACGTAAGTAATTGCAAAAATTTTTGACTTTCGCGTCTAGCTACCCTTACAAATGGGGGTGTCAATGGATAGGTATCGACGAGGGCTATCGAATGGTGTAATTAAATGGGGTCAGTTTAGTAGAAAAATTTTGAAAAACGGTCAAAAAACCGGATTTTTTGTAAATTTTGTATGTAAAATTAATTATATAACTGAAATTTAGGTAGTCACGGTCGCTGAAAGGCGCGCCGCACGTCAATAGGACACAGAGGGAGTCCTATGAATCAAAAAAGTTTAAAAATACGGGGTGGATTTATGCCGAAAATAATTTAAACAAAGAAAATTGAATAATTCCTGAATTTATGAAGATTTCAGGATCGAACCTCGCAGGGATGTTACAGGACGCTAAATAAAAATTGTTGACGCTGAAAACCGTATCGATTTATCATATACAGTACCAGAAATATGATGGTTAGTTTATTTTGCTACACACCTTAGGTGGATTTCTGTAGATGTCGTATAGCTATATGTATGTTATGAAACGTAAGTAATTGCAAAAATTTTTGACTTTCGCGTCTAGCTACCCTTACAAATGGGGTGTCAATGGATAGGTATCGACGAGGGCTATCGAATGGTGTAATTAAATGGGGTCAGTTTAGTAGAAAAATTTTGAAAAACGGTCAAAAAACCGGATTTTTTGTAAATTTTGTATGTAAAATTAATTATATAACTGAAATTTAGGTAGTCACGGTCGCTGAAAGGCGCGCCGCACGTCAATAGGACACAGAGGGAGTCCTATGAATCAAAAAAGTTTAAAAATACGGGGTGGATTTATGCCGAAAATAATTTAAACAAAGAAAATTGAATAATTCCTGAATTTATGAAGATTTCAGGATCGAACCTCGCAGGGATGTTACAGGACGCTAAATAAAAATTGTTGACGCTGAAAACCGTATCGATTTATCATATACAGTACCAGAAATATGATGGTTAGTTTATTTTGCTACACACCTTAGGTGGATTTCTGTAGATGTCGTATAGCTATATGTATGTTATGAAACGTAAGTAATTGCAAAAATTTTTGACTTTCGCGTCTAGCTACCCTTACAAATGGGGTGTCAATGGATAGGTATCGACGAGGGCTATCGAATGGTGTAATTAAATGGGGTCAGTTTAGTAGAAAAATTTTGAAAAACGGTCAAAAAACCGGATTTTTTGTAAATTTTGTATGTAAAATTAATTATATAACTGAAATTTAGGTAGTCACGGTCGCTGAAAGGCGCGCCGCACGTCAATAGGACACAGAGGGAGTCCTATGAATCAAAAAAGTTTAAAAATACGGGGTGGATTTATGCCGAAAATAATTTAAACAAAGAAAATTGAATAATTCCTGAATTTATGAAGATTTCAGGATCGAACCTCGCAGGGATGTTACAGGACGCTAAATAAAAATTGTTGACGCTGAAAACCGTATCGATTTATCATATACAGTACCAGAAATATGATGGTTAGTTTATTTTGCTACACACCTTAGGTGGATTTCTGTAGATGTCGTATAGCTATATGTATGTTATGAAACGTAAGTAATTGCAAAAATTTTTGACTTTCGCGTCTAGCTACCCTTACAAATGGGGTGTCAATGGATAGGTATCGACGAGGGCTATCGAATGGTGTAATTAAATGGGGTCAGTTTAGTAGAAAAATTTTGAAAAACGGTCAAAAAACCGGATTTTTTGTAAATTTTGTATGTAAAATTAATTATATAACTGAAATTTAGGTAGTCACGGTCGCTGAAAGGCGCGCCGCACGTCAATAGGACACAGAGGGAGTCCTATGAATCAAAAAAGTTTAAAAATACGGGGTGGATTTATGCCGAAAATAATTTAAACAAAGAAAATTGAATAATTCCTGAATTTATGAAGATTTCAGGATCGAACCTCGCAGGGATGTTACAGGACGCTAAATAAAAATTGTTGACGCTGAAAACCGTATCGATTTATCATATACAGTACCAGAAATATGATGGTTAGTTTATTTTGCTACACACCTTAGGTGGATTTCTGTAGATGTCGTATAGCTATATGTATGTTATGAAACGTAAGTAATTGCAAAAATTTTTGACTTTCGCGTCTAGCTACCCTTACAAATGGGGTGTCAATGGATAGGTATCGACGAGGGCTATCGAATGGTGTAATTAAATGGGGTCAGTTTAGTAGAAAAATTTTGAAAAACGGTCAAAAAACCGGATTTTTTGTAAATTTTGTATGTAAAATTAATTATATAACTGAAATTTAGGTAGTCACGGTCGCTGAAAGGCGCGCCGCACGTCAATAGGACACAGAGGGAGTCCTATGAATCAAAAAAGTTTAAAAATACGGGGTGGATTTATGCCGAAAATAATTTAAACAAAGAAAATTGAATAATTCCTGAATTTATGAAGATTTCAGGATCGAACCTCGCAGGGATGTTACAGGACGCTAAATAAAAATTGTTGACGCTGAAAACCGTATCGATTTATCATATACAGTACCAGAAATATGATGGTTAGTTTATTTTGCTACACACCTTAGGTGGATTTCTGTAGATGTCGTATAGCTATATGTATGTTATGAAACGTAAGTAATTGCAAAAATTTTTGACTTTCGCGTCTAGCTACCCTTACAAATGGGGTGTCAATGGATAGGTATCGACGAGGGCTATCGAATGGTGTAATTAAATGGGGTCAGTTTAGTAGAAAAATTTTGAAAAACGGTCAAAAAACCGGATTTTTTGTAAATTTTGTATGTAAAATTAATTATATAACTGAAATTTAGGTAGTCACGGTCGCTGAAAGGCGCGCCGCACGTCAATAGGACACAGAGGGAGTCCTATGAATCAAAAAAGTTTAAAAATACGGGGTGGATTTATGCCGAAAATAATTTAAACAAAGAAAATTGAATAATTCCTGAATTTATGAAGATTTCAGGATCGAACCTCGCAGGGATGTTACAGGACGCTAAATAAAAATTGTTGACGCTGAAAACCGTATCGATTTATCATATACAGTACCAGAAATATGATGGTTAGTTTATTTTGCTACACACCTTAGGTGGATTTCTGTAGATGTCGTATAGCTATATGTATGTTATGAAACGTAAGTAATTGCAAAAATTTTTGACTTTCGCGTCTAGCTACCCTTACAAATGGGGTGTCAATGGATAGGTATCGACGAGGGCTATCGAATGGTGTAATTAAATGGGGTCAGTTTAGTAGAAAAATTTTGAAAAACGGTCAAAAAACCGGATTTTTTGTAAATTTTGTATGTAAAATTAATTATATAACTGAAATTTAGGTAGTCACGGTCGCTGAAAGGCGCGCCGCACGTCAATAGGACACAGAGGGAGTCCTATGAATCAAAAAAGTTTAAAAATACGGGGTGGATTTATGCCGAAAATAATTTAAACAAAGAAAATTGAATAATTCCTGAATTTATGAAGATTTCAGGATCGAACCTCGCAGGGATGTTACAGGACGCTAAATAAAAATTGTTGACGCTGAAAACCGTATCGATTTATCATATACAGTACCAGAAATATGATGGTTAGTTTATTTTGCTACACACCTTAGGTGGATTTCTGTAGATGTCGTATAGCTATATGTATGTTATGAAACGTAAGTAATTGCAAAAATTTTTGACTTTCGCGTCTAGCTACCCTTACAAATGGGGTGTCAATGGATAGGTATCGACGAGGGCTATCGAATGGTGTAATTAAATGGGGTCAGTTTAGTAGAAAAATTTTGAAAAACGGTCAAAAAACCGGATTTTTTGTAAATTTTGTATGTAAAATTAATTATATAACTGAAATTTAGGTAGTCACGGTCGCTGAAAGGCGCGCCGCACGTCAATAGGACACAGAGGGAGTCCTATGAATCAAAAAAGTTTAAAAATACGGGGTGGATTTATGCCGAAAATAATTTAAACAAAGAAAATTGAATAATTCCTGAATTTATGAAGATTTCAGGATCGAACCTCGCAGGGATGTTACAGGACGCTAAATAAAAATTGTTGACGCTGAAAACCGTATCGATTTATCATATACAGTACCAGAAATATGATGGTTAGTTTATTTTGCTACACACCTTAGGTGGATTTCTGTAGATGTCGTATAGCTATATGTATGTTATGAAACGTAAGTAATTGCAAAAATTTTTGACTTTCGCGTCTAGCTACCCTTACAAATGGGGTGTCAATGGATAGGTATCGACGAGGGCTATCGAATGGTGTAATTAAATGGGGTCAGTTTAGTAGAAAAATTTTGAAAAACGGTCAAAAAACCGGATTTTTTGTAAATTTTGTATGTAAAATTAATTATATAACTGAAATTTAGGTAGTCACGGTCGCTGAAAGGCGCGCCGCACGTCAATAGGACACAGAGGGAGTCCTATGAATCAAAAAAGTTTAAAAATACGGGGTGGATTTATGCCGAAAATAATTTAAACAAAGAAAATTGAATAATTCCTGAATTTATGAAGATTTCAGGATCGAACCTCGCAGGGATGTTACAGGACGCTAAATAAAAATTGTTGACGCTGAAAACCGTATCGATTTATCATATACAGTACCAGAAATATGATGGTTAGTTTATTTTGCTACACACCTTAGGTGGATTTCTGTAGATGTCGTATAGCTATATGTATGTTATGAAACGTAAGTAATTGCAAAAATTTTTGACTTTCGCGTCTAGCTACCCTTACAAATGGGGTGTCAATGGATAGGTATCGACGAGGGCTATCGAATGGTGTAATTAAATGGGGTCAGTTTAGTAGAAAAATTTTGAAAAACGGTCAAAAAACCGGATTTTTTGTAAATTTTGTATGTAAAATTAATTATATAACTGAAATTTAGGTAGTCACGGTCGCTGAAAGGCGCGCCGCACGTCAATAGGACACAGAGGGAGTCCTATGAATCAAAAAAGTTTAAAAATACGGGGTGGATTTATGCCGAAAATAATTTAAACAAAGAAAATTGAATAATTCCTGAATTTATGAAGATTTCAGGATCGAACCTCGCAGGGATGTTACAGGACGCTAAATAAAAATTGTTGACGCTGAAAACCGTATCGATTTATCATATACAGTACCAGAAATATGATGGTTAGTTTATTTTGCTACACACCTTAGGTGGATTTCTGTAGATGTCGTATAGCTATATGTATGTTATGAAACGTAAGTAATTGCAAAAATTTTTGACTTTCGCGTCTAGCTACCCTTACAAATGGGGTGTCAATGGATAGGTATCGACGAGGGCTATCGAATGGTGTAATTAAATGGGGTCAGTTTAGTAGAAAAATTTTGAAAAACGGTCAAAAAACCGGATTTTTTGTAAATTTTGTATGTAAAATTAATTATATAACTGAAATTTAGGTAGTCACGGTCGCTGAAAGGCGCGCCGCACGTCAATAGGACACAGAGGGAGTCCTATGAATCAAAAAAGTTTAAAAATACGGGGTGGATTTATGCCGAAAATAATTTAAACAAAGAAAATTGAATAATTCCTGAATTTATGAAGATTTCAGGATCGAACCTCGCAGGGATGTTACAGGACGCTAAATAAAAATTGTTGACGCTGAAAACCGTATCGATTTATCATATACAGTACCAGAAATATGATGGTTAGTTTATTTTGCTACACACCTTAGGTGGATTTCTGTAGATGTCGTATAGCTATATGTATGTTATGAAACGTAAGTAATTGCAAAAATTTTTGACTTTCGCGTCTAGCTACCCTTACAAATGGGGTGTCAATGGATAGGTATCGACGAGGGCTATCGAATGGTGTAATTAAATGGGGTCAGTTTAGTAGAAAAATTTTGAAAAACGGTCAAAAAACCGGATTTTTTGTAAATTTTGTATGTAAAATTAATTATATAACTGAAATTTAGGTAGTCACGGTCGCTGAAAGGCGCGCCGCACGTCAATAGGACACAGAGGGAGTCCTATGAATCAAAAAAGTTTAAAAATACGGGGTGGATTTATGCCGAAAATAATTTAAACAAAGAAAATTGAATAATTCCTGAATTTATGAAGATTTCAGGATCGAACCTCGCAGGGATGTTACAGGACGCTAAATAAAAATTGTTGACGCTGAAAACCGTATCGATTTATCATATACAGTACCAGAAATATGATGGTTAGTTTATTTTGCTACACACCTTAGGTGGATTTCTGTAGATGTCGTATAGCTATATGTATGTTATGAAACGTAAGTAATTGCAAAAATTTTTGACTTTCGCGTCTAGCTACCCTTACAAATGGGGTGTCAATGGATAGGTATCGACGAGGGCTATCGAATGGTGTAATTAAATGGGGTCAGTTTAGTAGAAAAATTTTGAAAAACGGTCAAAAAACCGGATTTTTTGTAAATTTTGTATGTAAAATTAATTATATAACTGAAATTTAGGTAGTCACGGTCGCTGAAAGGCGCGCCGCACGTCAATAGGACACAGAGGGAGTCCTATGAATCAAAAAAGTTTAAAAATACGGGGTGGATTTATGCCGAAAATAATTTAAACAAAGAAAATTGAATAATTCCTGAATTTATGAAGATTTCAGGATCGAACCTCGCAGGGATGTTACAGGACGCTAAATAAAAATTGTTGACGCTGAAAACCGTATCGATTTATCATATACAGTACCAGAAATATGATGGTTAGTTTATTTTGCTACACACCTTAGGTGGATTTCTGTAGATGTCGTATAGCTATATGTATGTTATGAAACGTAAGTAATTGCAAAAATTTTTGACTTTCGCGTCTAGCTACCCTTACAAATGGGGTGTCAATGGATAGGTATCGACGAGGGCTATCGAATGGTGTAATTAAATGGGGTCAGTTTAGTAGAAAAATTTTGAAAAACGGTCAAAAAACCGGATTTTTTGTAAATTTTGTATGTAAAATTAATTATATAACTGAAATTTAGGTAGTCACGGTCGCTGAAAGGCGCGCCGCACGTCAATAGGACACAGAGGGAGTCCTATGAATCAAAAAAGTTTAAAAATACGGGGTGGATTTATGCCGAAAATAATTTAAACAAAGAAAATTGAATAATTCCTGAATTTATGAAGATTTCAGGATCGAACCTCGCAGGGATGTTACAGGACGCTAAATAAAAATTGTTGACGCTGAAAACCGTATCGATTTATCATATACAGTACCAGAAATATGATGGTTAGTTTATTTTGCTACACACCTTAGGTGGATTTCTGTAGATGTCGTATAGCTATATGTATGTTATGAAACGTAAGTAATTGCAAAAATTTTTGACTTTCGCGTCTAGCTACCCTTACAAATGGGGTGTCAATGGATAGGTATCGACGAGGGCTATCGAATGGTGTAATTAAATGGGGTCAGTTTAGTAGAAAAATTTTGAAAAACGGTCAAAAAACCGGATTTTTTGTAAATTTTGTATGTAAAATTAATTATATAACTGAAATTTAGGTAGTCACGGTCGCTGAAAGGCGCGCCGCACGTCAATAGGACACAGAGGGAGTCCTATGAATCAAAAAAGTTTAAAAATACGGGGTGGATTTATGCCGAAAATAATTTAAACAAAGAAAATTGAATAATTCCTGAATTTATGAAGATTTCAGGATCGAACCTCGCAGGGATGTTACAGGACGCTAAATAAAAATTGTTGACGCTGAAAACCGTATCGATTTATCATATACAGTACCAGAAATATGATGGTTAGTTTATTTTGCTACACACCTTAGGTGGATTTCTGTAGATGTCGTATAGCTATATGTATGTTATGAAACGTAAGTAATTGCAAAAATTTTTGACTTTCGCGTCTAGCTACCCTTACAAATGGGGTGTCAATGGATAGGTATCGACGAGGGCTATCGAATGGTGTAATTAAATGGGGTCAGTTTAGTAGAAAAATTTTGAAAAACGGTCAAAAAACCGGATTTTTTGTAAATTTTGTATGTAAAATTAATTATATAACTGAAATTTAGGTAGTCACGGTCGCTGAAAGGCGCGCCGCACGTCAATAGGACACAGAGGGAGTCCTATGAATCAAAAAAGTTTAAAAATACGGGGTGGATTTATGCCGAAAATAATTTAAACAAAGAAAATTGAATAATTCCTGAATTTATGAAGATTTCAGGATCGAACCTCGCAGGGATGTTACAGGACGCTAAATAAAAATTGTTGACGCTGAAAACCGTATCGATTTATCATATACAGTACCAGAAATATGATGGTTAGTTTATTTTGCTACACACCTTAGGTGGATTTCTGTAGATGTCGTATAGCTATATGTATGTTATGAAACGTAAGTAATTGCAAAAATTTTTGACTTTCGCGTCTAGCTACCCTTACAAATGGGGTGTCAATGGATAGGTATCGACGAGGGCTATCGAATGGTGTAATTAAATGGGGTCAGTTTAGTAGAAAAATTTTGAAAAACGGTCAAAAAACCGGATTTTTTGTAAATTTTGTATGTAAAATTAATTATATAACTGAAATTTAGGTAGTCACGGTCGCTGAAAGGCGCGCCGCACGTCAATAGGACACAGAGGGAGTCCTATGAATCAAAAAAGTTTAAAAATACGGGGTGGATTTATGCCGAAAATAATTTAAACAAAGAAAATTGAATAATTCCTGAATTTATGAAGATTTCAGGATCGAACCTCGCAGGGATGTTACAGGACGCTAAATAAAAATTGTTGACGCTGAAAACCGTATCGATTTATCATATACAGTACCAGAAATATGATGGTTAGTTTATTTTGCTACACACCTTAGGTGGATTTCTGTAGATGTCGTATAGCTATATGTATGTTATGAAACGTAAGTAATTGCAAAAATTTTTGACTTTCGCGTCTAGCTACCCTTACAAATGGGGTGTCAATGGATAGGTATCGACGAGGGCTATCGAATGGTGTAATTAAATGGGGTCAGTTTAGTAGAAAAATTTTGAAAAACGGTCAAAAAACCGGATTTTTTGTAAATTTTGTATGTAAAATTAATTATATAACTGAAATTTAGGTAGTCACGGTCGCTGAAAGGCGCGCCGCACGTCAATAGGACACAGAGGGAGTCCTATGAATCAAAAAAGTTTAAAAATACGGGGTGGATTTATGCCGAAAATAATTTAAACAAAGAAAATTGAATAATTCCTGAATTTATGAAGATTTCAGGATCGAACCTCGCAGGGATGTTACAGGACGCTAAATAAAAATTGTTGACGCTGAAAACCGTATCGATTTATCATATACAGTACCAGAAATATGATGGTTAGTTTATTTTGCTACACACCTTAGGTGGATTTCTGTAGATGTCGTATAGCTATATGTATGTTATGAAACGTAAGTAATTGCAAAAATTTTTGACTTTCGCGTCTAGCTACCCTTACAAATGGGGTGTCAATGGATAGGTATCGACGAGGGCTATCGAATGGTGTAATTAAATGGGGTCAGTTTAGTAGAAAAATTTTGAAAAACGGTCAAAAAACCGGATTTTTTGTAAATTTTGTATGTAAAATTAATTATATAACTGAAATTTAGGTAGTCACGGTCGCTGAAAGGCGCGCCGCACGTCAATAGGACACAGAGGGAGTCCTATGAATCAAAAAAGTTTAAAAATACGGGGTGGATTTATGCCGAAAATAATTTAAACAAAGAAAATTGAATAATTCCTGAATTTATGAAGATTTCAGGATCGAACCTCGCAGGGATGTTACAGGACGCTAAATAAAAATTGTTGACGCTGAAAACCGTATCGATTTATCATATACAGTACCAGAAATATGATGGTTAGTTTATTTTGCTACACACCTTAGGTGGATTTCTGTAGATGTCGTATAGCTATATGTATGTTATGAAACGTAAGTAATTGCAAAAATTTTTGACTTTCGCGTCTAGCTACCCTTACAAATGGGGTGTCAATGGATAGGTATCGACGAGGGCTATCGAATGGTGTAATTAAATGGGGTCAGTTTAGTAGAAAAATTTTGAAAAACGGTCAAAAAACCGGATTTTTTGTAAATTTTGTATGTAAAATTAATTATATAACTGAAATTTAGGTAGTCACGGTCGCTGAAAGGCGCGCCGCACGTCAATAGGACACAGAGGGAGTCCTATGAATCAAAAAAGTTTAAAAATACGGGGTGGATTTATGCCGAAAATAATTTAAACAAAGAAAATTGAATAATTCCTGAATTTATGAAGATTTCAGGATCGAACCTCGCAGGGATGTTACAGGACGCTAAATAAAAATTGTTGACGCTGAAAACCGTATCGATTTATCATATACAGTACCAGAAATATGATGGTTAGTTTATTTTGCTACACACCTTAGGTGGATTTCTGTAGATGTCGTATAGCTATATGTATGTTATGAAACGTAAGTAATTGCAAAAATTTTTGACTTTCGCGTCTAGCTACCCTTACAAATGGGGTGTCAATGGATAGGTATCGACGAGGGCTATCGAATGGTGTAATTAAATGGGGTCAGTTTAGTAGAAAAATTTTGAAAAACGGTCAAAAAACCGGATTTTTTGTAAATTTTGTATGTAAAATTAATTATATAACTGAAATTTAGGTAGTCACGGTCGCTGAAAGGCGCGCCGCACGTCAATAGGACACAGAGGGAGTCCTATGAATCAAAAAAGTTTAAAAATACGGGGTGGATTTATGCCGAAAATAATTTAAACAAAGAAAATTGAATAATTCCTGAATTTATGAAGATTTCAGGATCGAACCTCGCAGGGATGTTACAGGACGCTAAATAAAAATTGTTGACGCTGAAAACCGTATCGATTTATCATATACAGTACCAGAAATATGATGGTTAGTTTATTTTGCTACACACCTTAGGTGGATTTCTGTAGATGTCGTATAGCTATATGTATGTTATGAAACGTAAGTAATTGCAAAAATTTTTGACTTTCGCGTCTAGCTACCCTTACAAATGGGGTGTCAATGGATAGGTATCGACGAGGGCTATCGAATGGTGTAATTAAATGGGGTCAGTTTAGTAGAAAAATTTTGAAAAACGGTCAAAAAACCGGATTTTTTGTAAATTTTGTATGTAAAATTAATTATATAACTGAAATTTAGGTAGTCACGGTCGCTGAAAGGCGCGCCGCACGTCAATAGGACACAGAGGGAGTCCTATGAATCAAAAAAGTTTAAAAATACGGGGTGGATTTATGCCGAAAATAATTTAAACAAAGAAAATTGAATAATTCCTGAATTTATGAAGATTTCAGGATCGAACCTCGCAGGGATGTTACAGGACGCTAAATAAAAATTGTTGACGCTGAAAACCGTATCGATTTATCATATACAGTACCAGAAATATGATGGTTAGTTTATTTTGCTACACACCTTAGGTGGATTTCTGTAGATGTCGTATAGCTATATGTATGTTATGAAACGTAAGTAATTGCAAAAATTTTTGACTTTCGCGTCTAGCTACCCTTACAAATGGGGTGTCAATGGATAGGTATCGACGAGGGCTATCGAATGGTGTAATTAAATGGGGTCAGTTTAGTAGAAAAATTTTGAAAAACGGTCAAAAAACCGGATTTTTTGTAAATTTTGTATGTAAAATTAATTATATAACTGAAATTTAGGTAGTCACGGTCGCTGAAAGGCGCGCCGCACGTCAATAGGACACAGAGGGAGTCCTATGAATCAAAAAAGTTTAAAAATACGGGGTGGATTTATGCCGAAAATAATTTAAACAAAGAAAATTGAATAATTCCTGAATTTATGAAGATTTCAGGATCGAACCTCGCAGGGATGTTACAGGACGCTAAATAAAAATTGTTGACGCTGAAAACCGTATCGATTTATCATATACAGTACCAGAAATATGATGGTTAGTTTATTTTGCTACACACCTTAGGTGGATTTCTGTAGATGTCGTATAGCTATATGTATGTTATGAAACGTAAGTAATTGCAAAAATTTTTGACTTTCGCGTCTAGCTACCCTTACAAATGGGGTGTCAATGGATAGGTATCGACGAGGGCTATCGAATGGTGTAATTAAATGGGGTCAGTTTAGTAGAAAAATTTTGAAAAACGGTCAAAAAACCGGATTTTTTGTAAATTTTGTATGTAAAATTAATTATATAACTGAAATTTAGGTAGTCACGGTCGCTGAAAGGCGCGCCGCACGTCAATAGGACACAGAGGGAGTCCTATGAATCAAAAAAGTTTAAAAATACGGGGTGGATTTATGCCGAAAATAATTTAAACAAAGAAAATTGAATAATTCCTGAATTTATGAAGATTTCAGGATCGAACCTCGCAGGGATGTTACAGGACGCTAAATAAAAATTGTTGACGCTGAAAACCGTATCGATTTATCATATACAGTACCAGAAATATGATGGTTAGTTTATTTTGCTACACACCTTAGGTGGATTTCTGTAGATGTCGTATAGCTATATGTATGTTATGAAACGTAAGTAATTGCAAAAATTTTTGACTTTCGCGTCTAGCTACCCTTACAAATGGGGTGTCAATGGATAGGTATCGACGAGGGCTATCGAATGGTGTAATTAAATGGGGTCAGTTTAGTAGAAAAATTTTGAAAAACGGTCAAAAAACCGGATTTTTTGTAAATTTTGTATGTAAAAATTAATTATATAACTGAAATTTAGGTAGTCACGGTCGCTGAAAGGCGCGCCGCACGTCAATAGGACACAGAGGGAGTCCTATGAATCAAAAAAGTTTAAAAATACGGGGTGGATTTATGCCGAAAATAATTTAAACAAAGAAAATTGAATAATTCCTGAATTTATGAAGATTTCAGGATCGAACCTCGCAGGGATGTTACAGGACGCTAAATAAAAATTGTTGACGCTGAAAACCGTATCGATTTATCATATACAGTACCAGAAATATGATGGTTAGTTTATTTTGCTACACACCTTAGGTGGATTTCTGTAGATGTCGTATAGCTATATGTATGTTATGAAACGTAAGTAATTGCAAAAATTTTTGACTTTCGCGTCTAGCTACCCTTACAAATGGGGTGTCAATGGATAGGTATCGACGAGGGCTATCGAATGGTGTAATTAAATGGGGTCAGTTTAGTAGAAAAATTTTGAAAAACGGTCAAAAAACCGGATTTTTTGTAAATTTTGTATGTAAAATTAATTATATAACTGAAATTTAGGTAGTCACGGTCGCTGAAAGGCGCGCCGCACGTCAATAGGACACAGAGGGAGTCCTATGAATCAAAAAAGTTTAAAAATACGGGGTGGATTTATGCCGAAAATAATTTAAACAAAGAAAATTGAATAATTCCTGAATTTATGAAGATTTCAGGATCGAACCTCGCAGGGATGTTACAGGACGCTAAATAAAAATTGTTGACGCTGAAAACCGTATCGATTTATCATATACAGTACCAGAAATATGATGGTTAGTTTATTTTGCTACACACCTTAGGTGGATTTCTGTAGATGTCGTATAGCTATATGTATGTTATGAAACGTAAGTAATTGCAAAAATTTTTGACTTTCGCGTCTAGCTACCCTTACAAATGGGGTGTCAATGGATAGGTATCGACGAGGGCTATCGAATGGTGTAATTAAATGGGGTCAGTTTAGTAGAAAAATTTTGAAAAACGGTCAAAAAACCGGATTTTTTGTAAATTTTGTATGTAAAATTAATTATATAACTGAAATTTAGGTAGTCACGGTCGCTGAAAGGCGCGCCGCACGTCAATAGGACACAGAGGGAGTCCTATGAATCAAAAAAGTTTAAAAATACGGGGTGGATTTATGCCGAAAATAATTTAAACAAAGAAAATTGAATAATTCCTGAATTTATGAAGATTTCAGGATCGAACCTCGCAGGGATGTTACAGGACGCTAAATAAAAATTGTTGACGCTGAAAACCGTATCGATTTATCATATACAGTACCAGAAATATGATGGTTAGTTTATTTTGCTACACACCTTAGGTGGATTTCTGTAGATGTCGTATAGCTATATGTATGTTATGAAACGTAAGTAATTGCAAAAATTTTTGACTTTCGCGTCTAGCTACCCTTACAAATGGGGTGTCAATGGATAGGTATCGACGAGGGCTATCGAATGGTGTAATTAAATGGGGTCAGTTTAGTAGAAAAATTTTGAAAAACGGTCAAAAAACCGGATTTTTTGTAAATTTTGTATGTAAAAATTAATTATATAACTGAAATTTAGGTAGTCACGGTCGCTGAAAGGCGCGCCGCACGTCAATAGGACACAGAGGGAGTCCTATGAATCAAAAAAGTTTAAAAATACGGGGTGGATTTATGCCGAAAATAATTTAAACAAAGAAAATTGAATAATTCCTGAATTTATGAAGATTTCAGGATCGAACCTCGCAGGGATGTTACAGGACGCTAAATAAAAATTGTTGACGCTGAAAACCGTATCGATTTATCATATACAGTACCAGAAATATGATGGTTAGTTTATTTTGCTACACACCTTAGGTGGATTTCTGTAGATGTCGTATAGCTATATGTATGTTATGAAACGTAAGTAATTGCAAAAATTTTTGACTTTCGCGTCTAGCTACCCTTACAAATGGGGTGTCAATGGATAGGTATCGACGAGGGCTATCGAATGGTGTAATTAAATGGGGTCAGTTTAGTAGAAAAATTTTGAAAAACGGTCAAAAAACCGGATTTTTTGTAAATTTTGTATGTAAAATTAATTATATAACTGAAATTTAGGTAGTCACGGTCGCTGAAAGGCGCGCCGCACGTCAATAGGACACAGAGGGAGTCCTATGAATCAAAAAAGTTTAAAAATACGGGGTGGATTTATGCCGAAAATAATTTAAACAAAGAAAATTGAATAATTCCTGAATTTATGAAGATTTCAGGATCGAACCTCGCAGGGATGTTACAGGACGCTAAATAAAAATTGTTGACGCTGAAAACCGTATCGATTTATCATATACAGTACCAGAAATATGATCGGTTAGGTTAGGTTAGGTTAGGTTAGGTTAGGTTAGGTTAGGTTAGGTTAGGTTAGGTTAGGTTAGGTTAGGTTAGGTTAGGTTAGGTTAGGTTAGGTTAGGTTAGGTTAGGTTAGGTTAGGTTAGGTTAGGTTAGGTTAGGTTAGGTTAGGTTAGGTTAGGTTAGGTTAGGTTAGGTTAGGTTAGGTTAGGTTAGGTTAGGTTAGGTTAGGTTAGGTTAGGTTTTTTTTTTTTTTTTTTTTTTTTTTTTTTTTTTTTTTTTTTTTTTTCAAAATACTCCACCAACTATGCTGGTGCCTATATAAACAACCTCATTCATACCAGTTCTCGCTTTTATGCCTCTCGTACTTTCATTCTTCATACTATATCTTTCTTGCATTCTTCCACTTCCAGTCTTATGGGTGGGATGCCCATTTATTATAACTATTTTAGTCTTTATTTATTCCTTATTTTGGGAAATAACGTTTTCAAACAATCTTTTATTTTACATTTGTTCTTACACTATACATACTATACATTGCTTAACTATAATACTCTTTCTTGTATCTATCTTACATTTTTAATTATGTTATCTTACTTCTACTTTAACAATAGTCCTTATGTTATCTTACTTCTACATTGACAATGTCCTTATATTAAACTATGCTTTTATGTTTTCTTAGTGCTATTGCTTAAGTCTATTTACTGCTTATTTTTATTCAAACTTATTCCTATGTTACCACATAAATATAATCATATATTCTATGAAACATAGATTGGTTTCTTAACTTTTGTTTCTCTCTATGACTTTTGTAGCGATGCTTATGCAGTAGTCCATAAACCGTTCTCTATTTTTACCTTTAAATATCTCTTGAATATTTTCTTTGCATAGCCTAATATCCATTTTTTGTTCCAGATCGAATCGTTCGGAGGCGTGTACGGGGCAATCCAGGAGCAGGTGCGGGATGGTTTCACTCACCCCTGGATCGCAGATGCACGATGGGCTCTCTTTACACCGGAAACGGTGTAGGTATTCGGAGAACCCACCGTGCCCCGTCAGGACTTGCGTGAGTATACCCGTTGGCTGTACCTGTTTCACAATACGGAAGGCTGCTTTAGCATCCGGAAGAAACATTTTCGTCACGGAGGCCGTCTCGCCAGACACATATCTCCGATTCCATTCATCGAGTGATCCCATGCGGATCTGACTTCGTATGAATGAAATCGGACACAGGTCATAGTCCGGCTTCCTCCGTGACGACAATGCTGCCTCCTTCGCCAGCTCGTCCGCACGCTCGTTCCCCGGCAGATCCGCGTGTGCCTTGATCCAAAATAAAGAGACATCTTTCTTTTGGTCCAACGCCTGAGCCAAGTTGGCTCGTGCACGGACCGCCAGGGGATGGAGAGAGCCGTGGCTTGCAAGCGTCTGCAATGCTGACATTGAGTCGCTATACAAACCATAGCTCGTCTCTTTGCGCTTGAGGACCACGTCCGTCGCTCTACAAATGGCCAAGAGTTCCGCCTGGTAGACTGTGCAGTACGCGGCGAGGCTAAGTTTGAGGTTCTGGATTTCGCCTTCATTATCCCACAAGGATAATGCGGCTCCGACCTTCCCCTCAATCTTGCTGCCGTCAGTGAAGATTCGCACTGCCTGCACATTATTTTCGTCTACCTGCTGTTGATCAGCTAGGCACACGAACTCCAGGGGCATTTGCATTGCTGGATGAGGGGCTTCTGCAAATCTCACCACACCTTCAATCTCCCGGTCTCCTGGCACAAACTGGGACGACCCTCTCCTTGATTCATAAAGGGCGGCTGCCTCTTGTATGCGCAGATCTAGAGGTAGTATCCCAGACAGTACTAGTGCCGAGTTTAGAGAGACGGTACGGTAAGACTTGCAGAGCTTCTGGACGAGGCCTCTTTGGACAGAGCTAAGCTTCCTCCGTATCCCCAACTTTTTCGTAGCGGGAGCCCAGGCAGCAGCCGCGTAGGTGACGATTGGCTCTATGGTGGCGGTGTAAATGGTGTGGATCACCTCTCTGTTCAGACCCCAACTAACTTTGGCCGCCCTGGACAGCTGTTTGTAAATCTCGGCAGCTTTCTTGCAGACGTTCGCCGCATGCTCGTTAAAGGTGAGCTTTTCGTCAATCGTTAACCCCAGCAGCCTCATACTTTTGACGAAACCAATGTCGACCCCGGCCATGCTCAGAGCTGGAGTGTCGTACTTAAGCTTATTGGTTATGAGCATCGCACAGGTTTTGTGCGGTGCAAACCTCAGCTTGTTTCGGACACCCCAGCCCTGAACATGGGCGAGGGCTGCATTGGTTATCCCAGTTACTTCGTTGGCTGTGTCTCCATCCACCGCCAGTACAATGTCGTCAGCGAAGGCCTGCACAAAAAGTCCCTCCCCTTTCAAACTCTGGAGCAATGGATCCAGCAACAGGTTCCATAGTATTGGACCGCCAATTGACCCTTGAACACAGCCCTTGTTTGTCTCTCGTGTGCATTCCTCCCCGGCATATCTAACCCTAACTTTCCTGCTGTCGAGGTAGCTGTCAAGCAGCCTCCTGATGTTCACCGGGCACTTTTCCTCTGCCAGCCTGACTTTGATAGCCGGCCACCATGCGCTGTCGAAGGCGCCCTCTATATCCAATGACACCAGGACAATTAGCTTCTTCAGCCTCAACTTGTCCTTCACGTGATTTATTAGCGTATATAGGGCGTCCTCGGTGCTCCTCTGGGGCATAAAGCCAAACTGGCGAGTACTAAGCCGCGGTACCAGCTGCCATTTGACTCGTGCCACTACCATCTTCTCCAGGACCTTCCCCAAGACCGGCAATAGACCTATTGGTCTGTAGGACTTGGGGTTCAGGTAATTATCCTTGCCCGGTTTCCTGAGGACAACCACTGTGGCCTCTTTCCAGGTGTTAGGGAAGTGTGCCAGTTCTAGGCATTTGTTAAACAGGGTAAGGAATGCGTCCGGGTCCTGGTTGATCGCTCGACAACAGATGTCCGACGTAAGTCCATCCGATCCGGGGGCCTTTTTCGGATTAAATCCGGCCACGGCTGTCCTCAGCTCTAGCGGTGTAAACGGTGGGTCATGGTATTCACCATGCTTCCACTCGTTTACCCGACGTGCGGCTTCCCTCGTAAGCCTGTGGTCTTCATTGTCCTCTTCCGCTGTGTCCTTGGGATAGAACGTGTCGGCGAGTAGGGCTGCCGACTCCTTTGGGTTTAGGAATGCACCATCATTTTGTAGGGTCAGATCTTCTTTCCTCCTGGCGGTCCTTCCGATCACTCTATAAATACCCTCCCATACTCCTTCGCGGTCTTGTTTTCTACAAAACTCCTTCCAGCTAGCGGTTTGGGCCTGTTTGGCTTTGCACTCATACTCTTCTTTGGCCTTGAGGTACTCGTCCACGACCCTCGCTCTCCGGACCGGTGCGGCGTTGCGGATGCGGTTCTTCAGTCTGGTGAACTTCTTTTTCAGCGCAGCGAGCCCTTCAGACCACCACGGGATGGTAAGTTTTATTTTATTTTTAATTTTCGGAATAGCGCTTTCGCAAGCTGTCCCGATTCCAGTCTGATATTTTTCTACTAATTTTTCCAAATCTTGTTTACTTGTAAGGTTTTTAACTCTTTCTATGTTTAGATTATTATCTATTTTAAAATTTGTTAGCGTTTGTTTGAATTTATCCCAATCTGCTTTTTTAGTGTTGAAAATTCTAGTTGTTCTAGTTATATTCATCCCTTTTTCCCTCTGCACGTTAATTTTAAAGAAAATGGTGTTGTGGTCTGAGCTCGTTGCGCCGGTGTCAACCCGCCAGCCATCCACCAGGTCAAAAAGTTCGAGCGAACACGCCGTGACGTCAACATGGCTCTGCAGCGATCTTCCGCCTCTGACTGTGTCGAAGGTAGGCGTATCACCAGTATTCAGTACCTGAAGCTCCAGATCTCCTAGGGTCCCAAACATCTCCTCCCCCCTAGGGTCCTCTGCAGTGCTACCCCACCAGCTGCTTTTCGCGTTTGCGTCACCCCCTATCAGCAATCTACTGGTGACCACTTCTCGCTTGATCTGGGTCAACTGGTCCAGGTAGGGCCCTATGGGTTGGTCTGGCTCGAAGTAATAAGAGACTACTGCGATTTCCCAGGCTTTGGTCCGGATCCCCACCACAACGATGTTGTTCGTGGTGAGTTTCGGGTAGGGGATAACGTCTAAGTCATCATCTAAAACGGCGATTGCCGCCTTAACCCTCCCACTTCCTTCAACTTCGCTCTGGTAGATTCGCGAACCTCGGTAGCTCTTCATACTTCTCGCTCCTCCCACATACGGTTCCTGGATCAGGGCCCATGCGATCTTGCGTTCACTGGCCTCTAGAAAGAGTTCGGTGGTTGCCAGTTCCTTCCTTTGTAAGTTTGCTTGGGCCACCCAGTAGGGTCTTGCTGATGACGCTGGAGTATCTGTTGGGACAACTTTAGCAATACGCAATGGTCATCCTGGCTATTGCGTCCCGCTTTTTGCGAATCGGGCATTCTGAGCTGAACGCGTTGTGGTCGTTCCGAGCTAGTTCGGCTGCTGTGCAGTTCCTGCATGATGCCTCAGTGCCTGCCATCCAGTCTGGGCACTGTGCTCTGAGGTGCGGCCCTCCACAGTGACTGCAGAGATCCACTGGGGCTGTGCAGTATCGTTTACTGTGACCGTACCCAAGGCACCGTGTACACTGCACCAGGGGCGACTGGTCTGTCACTTTTATGCGTTGTAGATCTATATATACAGCTCCAGCCTCAGTTGCTCTTCTCCACAGCGTCGGAGAGACGCTGAGGACAATGTGGCTTGTGTGCGGGTTGCGGGCTTTCCTTTTATATTTGATTGCCATTCTGTCCTCTTTCTCCGGGAGGTCGTCGAAAATTCCCCGATTTTGGTTTCTGAATGCTTTTAAGACCTCATCGTCAGTGTTAACTGAGAGGACGTCCGCTAGCTTTAAGAGGGGGTCCCTGTTCTTGACCTCTTCCACGTTTAAGTTTTTCCCGGAGTTTTCTAGTCTTTTCTTCAGTTCTTGTCTGTCCTCGACTGTGTTGCAGCTCAGAATGATCTTCCTATCCTTTGCTTTCCTGGTCCTTTCCACCCTAATCCATCCCTCCTTGGCTTTCACTGCTTCTCTTACTTTCGTGAGGACTTGGTCGCCTGTGTCGTCTTCGTCTTGCGACGTTATGACGACAGAGTGTAGTGCATTCGGTGGAGGTGGATGCGAGATGAGTCGGACTGTTTCTGCATGCGTTTTGGAACTTGTGATTTTGTGTTGCTGGTCCATAATAACTTTCATATCATCCAATTTCTTCGTATTTTCCAGGAGTAGGCGGTTTTGCTCCTTGAGCTGTTCCATAATCTGGCAGTTGTCTCCCTTGGTCTGCTTCTGGGGCGTACTCTCCGGCTTTTCCAGCGACTCGTTGGTTTGGTTAGGCACTACTCCGGTCTTTTTAAGTGTTTTGATTTCGGCCTCCGCTTCCTTTATTAGCTGGAAAAGTTTTTCAACCGCTTCCAGAACGCTGGCCTTAATTTCGGTCTTGATGTTGCGTGAACTGCTGATATTTGTCCTGGCTTTGAAGTAGTTGGATTTCGCTTCCGCCAAGCGACTATTCAATGCCTGCCTCGGCAGTATAGGAAAATTCAGCTTACTGGTCGATGGAGTTAAGTTTTGGGCCTCCGATCCGGTGGCCTCCAGCCACTCCACACTGCGCCTTACGTTAGTCGATAACGTCTGCGTTTTCGGAAGAGACTTCGGTTTTTCAGCGCTGGTTTTGGTGTTCGGCGTTTGGGTCCCAGAAGGGGATTTTTTCCCCATGCCGTCCGCGGGCTTCGTCGGAGTTTTGCCTATCATGTCGGTGGAGCGCGTCAGTAAAAGGTAAAATTAAATAATTGTCAACCTCGGCTTGCACAAATGTCACAGAGAGAAACAATGTTGGGCTCAATAAAGCCTCCGTGAGACAATGTACATAAAATAATAATAAAATATTAAATAAAAATTTTGGCTCTTCGAGAGAGAGTCTCTACTAGAGCAATCTGGTAGAATTCAATACTTAGTCTAAAAAGAAAAAAGAATAAAAAAAAAAATTATAATAATATAATAATAAAGAAGGAGCCGAATGCTCAAGGTCAAAACAGGTCACTTCTTAAAAGAAGTCGTCTCTAAGTCCAAAGATACCGGTTTGTCAAGCGAAAAAAGAACTTGCTCTATGTAGAGACGATTTTTTGTACTCATCCGATAGGTCTCCCCAAGCCTTTTAAAACGACACCAAACACGACGCCTATAGCTCCAAGGTTTTCGGAGATACAGCAGATCGAAATTATGGGATATTCACCACTGAATTTGGGATATGAGCTATATTTTCCGAACCCCCGGGCCGAATTGCCTCGTGCTTGGGCTTGAAATGATGTGCTCGGCGAGCCCTATCCAACGGGCAGGTTTTCAGCGCTGAAAAATTTTTTCTCCTGAAAAGTCCTGAAATAGCTTTTCAGGGTTTGCCGAAGTCCAGCCAGTTGCCGAGAAGAAAACCCCGACTCTCTACGACCCCCCGTTCCGGAGTTACGGGTGTTTGAATCTTGCCAAGATGGCCGCCGTAAACGTCAAAGCCAGTATTTGACCTGCGATAACTCCGGTCGTATGCGTCGCAGAGAGCCCGAGTTTGGACTTGTTTGACTCAGCGTTACCCCTTCCGGCCGCTGAAAACGTTTCTGGAAACCCGAAATCCTTTTGTCCCGATTCTCCTGAAACCTGAAGGAAGGGATAGATATTGAGTCCCTTGTCGTGGATCCGAAATCGGATTTTAATTATCGCGTCTGGTTCAGGAGTTAGAGCAGGTTCAATTTTACCAAGATGGCCGCCGAGCTGTCAAATCTCCGATTAAACCCACAATATCTCCGCAACCAGAGGTCGCAGCGAGCTCGGGTTTTCTATGCACAGGTCGGCGCCACTCTCTCTACCTGCTGAAAAAGGTTTCAGGCCCAAAAAAGTTTTCAGCCCGAAAGTGCCTGAAAATGAGCTGGGTCTGTGCCTGAAGTTAGGCTCTTTCCCAGACTGAAAACCGCAATTTCCTAGGCCACACGGTTTGGGAGATATAAACAAAACAAACAGATGTCCCAATAAAACAAAATGGCCGACTTTTGGGATATTCGGCGTTTTTAGGGCTACCTGGCCCAAGTTTGGACTTAAACTAGTTGCACTAGCTATTCTAAACACAAATATACAGTCAAAAAGTAATTTTATCTTATTATTTACAATTAATCAGCTAAAATCGTTAAAAAATCAATAACTTCAAGGTCGTTAACCGGAAAATTTTGAAAAAAATGTTAAAAATACGAGCTAATAGAGAGCTTTATTACTAAACTATAAAAAATATTTTTGGACTTTATCCTAGTACTAAAAAAAAATTAAAATGTGGTTTTTTCAGATTTTTAACGATTTCAGGAAATTGACACATCCAAAAAATCTAAAAGTAAAAACTTAGAGTCTATTAATGAGCGCGCAGCGGGCTGCAGTCGCAGATCTTCGCGATTCCTCTCCGTTCAAAAGTTACAATGGTGCAATTTTGCAAATTTAATTTAGTTATATAAATTCAGCCGGTGGGGATATAATTTAGAAAATTGTTGCACTCGCCTTTGTTTGTGATGTTCTTGGTTGGTGCCGAATTTTGTGCCAGTATCTTAACTCCTTCTGTGTTTTCAGCGCACGTGGTTTTTAGTTTTTCATGAATATCTTCCCGAGACGACGCGTCCGGATGTCCTGGAGTGGTCCAGATGGTGGAGGACCAGGATTCCCACAAAGATGCAAAATAAAATTTGGGGGTCGTCGATCTCGTTTTCACGGCGTAAGCGTTTTAAACTTAACCACGTTGCACTTAACCTCTCAGAAAAGAGTTATTCAGGAATAACTATTTCAGCACTGATCACAGACACTTGTTTTAATTGGCACTTTGTGCGGCTCGTTTTTCCGCACACAACGACACTTTACACTAGTTGGTAACTTCACAAAAACCTATTTTTAGCGAATTTTTTGTGCGGAACGCGTGGTTTTTCGCTGCTTACTGCTCAGCGGACCGAGTGCAACTGGGTTAGGTTAGGTTAGGTTAGGTTAGGTTAGGTTAGGTTAGGTTAGGTTAGGTTAGGTTAGGTTAGGTTAGGTTAGGTTAGGTTAGGTTAGGTTAGGTTAGGTTAGGTTAGGTTAGGTTAGGTTAGGTTAGGTTAGGTTAGGTTAGGTTAGGTTAGGTTAGGTTAGGTTAGGTTAGGTTAGGTTAGGTTAGGTTAGGTTAGGTTAGGTTAGGTTAGGTTAGGTTAGGTTAGGTTAGGTTAGGTTAGGTTAGGTTAGGTTAGGTTAGGTTAGGTTAGGTTAGGTTAGGTTAGGTTAGGTTAGGTTAGGTTAGGTTAGGTTAGGTTAGGTTAGGTTAGGTTAGGTTAGGTTAGGTTAGGTTAGGTTAGGTTAGGTTAGGTTAGGTTAGGTTAGGTTAGGTTAGGTTAGGTTAGGTTAGGTTAGGTTAGGTTAGGTTAGGTTAGGTTAGGTTAGGTTAGGTTAGGTTAGGTTAGGTTAGGTTAGGTTAGGTTAGGTTAGGTTAGGTTAGGTTAGGTTAGGTTAGGTTAGGTTAGGTTAGGTTAGGTTAGGTTAGGTTAGGTTAGGTTAGGTTAGGTTAGGTTAGGTTAGGTTAGGTTAGGTTAGGTTAGGTTAGGTTAGGTTAGGTTAGGTTAGGTTAGGTTAGGTTAGGTTAGGTTAGGTTAGGTTAGGTTAGGTTAGGTTAGGTTAGGTTAGGTTAGGTTAGGTTAGGTTAGGTTAGGTTAGGTTAGGTTAGGTTAGGTTAGGTTAGGTTAGGTTAGGTTAGGTTAGGTTAGGTTAGGTTAGGTTAGGTTAGGTTAGGTTAGGTTAGGTTAGGTTAGGTTAGGTTAGGTTAGGTTAGGTTAGGTTAGGTTAGGTTAGGTTAGGTTAGGTTAGGTTAGGTTAGGTTAGGTTAGGTTAGGTTAGGTTAGGTTAGGTTAGGTTAGGTTAGGTTAGGTTAGGTTAGGTTAGGTTAGGTTAGGTTAGGTTAGGTTAGGTTAGGTTAGGTTAGGTTAGGTTAGGTTAGGTTAGGTTAGGTTAGGTTAGGTTAGGTTAGGTTAGGTTAGGTTAGGTTAGGTTAGGTTAGGTTAGGTTAGGTTAGGTTAGGTTAGGTTAGGTTAGGTTAGGTTAGGTTAGGTTAGGTTAGGTTAGGTTAGGTTAGGTTAGGTTAGGTTAGGTTAGGTTAGGTTAGGTTAGGTTAGGTTAGGTTAGGTTAGGTTAGGTTAGGTTAGGTTAGGTTAGGTTAGGTTAGGTTAGGTTAGGTTAGGTTAGGTTAGGTTAGGTTAGGTTAGGTTAGGTTAGGTTAGGTTAGGTTAGGTTAGGTTAGGTTAGGTTAGGTTAGGTTAGGTTAGGTTAGGTTAGGTTAGGTTAGGTTAGGTTAGGTTAGGTTAGGTTAGGTTAGGTTAGGTTAGGTTAGGTTAGGTTAGGTTAGGTTAGGTTAGGTTAGGTTAGGTTAGGTTAGGTTAGGTTAGGTTAGGTTAGGTTAGGTTAGGTTAGGTTAGGTTAGGTTAGGTTAGGTTAGGTTAGGTTAGGTTAGGTTAGGTTAGGTTAGGTTAGGTTAGGTTAGGTTAGGTTAGGTTAGGTTAGGTTAGGTTAGGTTAGGTTAGGTTAGGTTAGGTTAGGTTAGGTTAGGTTAGGTTAGGTTAGGTTAGGTTAGGTTAGGTTAGGTTAGGTTAGGTTAGGTTAGGTTAGGTTAGGTTAGGTTAGGTTAGGTTAGGTTAGGTTAGGTTAGGTTAGGTTAGGTTAGGTTAGGTTAGGTTAGGTTAGGTTAGGTTAGGTTAGGTTAGGTTAGGTTAGGTTAGGTTAGGTTAGGTTAGGTTAGGTTAGGTTAGGTTAGGTTAGGTTAGGTTAGGTTAGGTTAGGTTAGGTTAGGTTAGGTTAGGTTAGGTTAGGTTAGGTTAGGTTAGGTTAGGTTAGGTTAGGTTAGGTTAGGTTAGGTTAGGTTAGGTTAGGTTAGGTTAGGTTAGGTTAGGTTAGGTTAGGTTAGGTTAGGTTAGGTTAGGTTAGGTTAGGTTAGGTTAGGTTAGGTTAGGTTAGGTTAGGTTAGGTTAGGTTAGGTTAGGTTAGGTTAGGTTAGGTTAGGTTAGGTTAGGTTAGGTTAGGTTAGGTTAGGTTAGGTTAGGTTAGGTTAGGTTAGGTTAGGTTAGGTTAGGTTAGGTTAGGTTAGGTTAGGTTAGGTTAGGTTAGGTTAGGTTAGGTTAGGTTAGGTTAGGTTAGGTTAGGTTAGGTTAGGTTAGGTTAGGTTAGGTTAGGTTAGGTTAGGTTAGGTTAGGTTAGGTTAGGTTAGGTTAGGTTAGGTTAGGTTAGGTTAGGTTAGGTTAGGTTAGGTTAGGTTAGGTTAGGTTAGGTTAGGTTAGGTTAGGTTAGGTTAGGTTAGGTTAGGTTAGGTTAGGTTAGGTTAGGTTAGGTTAGGTTAGGTTAGGTTAGGTTAGGTTAGGTTAGGTTAGGTTAGGTTAGGTTAGGTTAGGTTAGGTTAGGTTAGGTTAGGTTAGGTTAGGTTAGGTTAGGTTAGGTTAGGTTAGGTTAGGTTAGGTTAGGTTAGGTTAGGTTAGGTTAGGTTAGGTTAGGTTAGGTTAGGTTAGGTTAGGTTAGGTTAGGTTAGGTTAGGTTAGGTTAGGTTAGGTTAGGTTAGGTTAGGTTAGGTTAGGTTAGGTTAGGTTAGGTTAGGTTAGGTTAGGTTAGGTTAGGTTAGGTTAGGTTAGGTTAGGTTAGGTTAGGTTAGGTTAGGTTAGGTTAGGTTAGGTTAGGTTAGGTTAGGTTAGGTTAGGTTAGGTTAGGTTAGGTTAGGTTAGGTTAGGTTAGGTTAGGTTAGGTTAGGTTAGGTTAGGTTAGGTTAGGTTAGGTTAGGTTAGGTTAGGTTAGGTTAGGTTAGGTTAGGTTAGGTTAGGTTAGGTTAGGTTAGGTTAGGTTAGGTTAGGTTAGGTTAGGTTAGGTTAGGTTAGGTTAGGTTAGGTTAGGTTAGGTTAGGTTAGGTTAGGTTAGGTTAGGTTAGGTTAGGTTAGGTTAGGTTAGGTTAGGTTAGGTTAGGTTAGGTTAGGTTAGGTTAGGTTAGGTTAGGTTAGGTTAGGTTAGGTTAGGTTAGGTTAGGTTAGGTTAGGTTAGGTTAGGTTAGGTTAGGTTAGGTTAGGTTAGGTTAGGTTAGGTTAGGTTAGGTTAGGTTAGGTTAGGTTAGGTTAGGTTAGGTTAGGTTAGGTTAGGTTAGGTTAGGTTAGGTTAGGTTAGGTTAGGTTAGGTTAGGTTAGGTTAGGTTAGGTTAGGTTAGGTTAGGTTAGGTTAGGTTAGGTTAGGTTAGGTTAGGTTAGGTTAGGTTAGGTTAGGTTAGGTTAGGTTAGGTTAGGTTAGGTTAGGTTAGGTTAGGTTAGGTTAGGTTAGGTTAGGTTAGGTTAGGTTAGGTTAGGTTAGGTTAGGTTAGGTTAGGTTAGGTTAGGTTAGGTTAGGTTAGGTTAGGTTAGGTTAGGTTAGGTTAGGTTAGGTTAGGTTAGGTTAGGTTAGGTTAGGTTAGGTTAGGTTAGGTTAGGTTAGGTTAGGTTAGGTTAGGTTAGGTTAGGTTAGGTTAGGTTAGGTTAGGTTAGGTTAGGTTAGGTTAGGTTAGGTTAGGTTAGGTTAGGTTAGGTTAGGTTAGGTTAGGTTAGGTTAGGTTAGGTTAGGTTAGGTTAGGTTAGGTTAGGTTAGGTTAGGTTAGGTTAGGTTAGGTTAGGTTAGGTTAGGTTAGGTTAGGTTAGGTTAGGTTAGGTTAGGTTAGGTTAGGTTAGGTTAGGTTAGGTTAGGTTAGGTTAGGTTAGGTTAGGTTAGGTTAGGTTAGGTTAGGTTAGGTTAGGTTAGGTTAGGTTAGGTTAGGTTAGGTTAGGTTAGGTTAGGTTAGGTTAGGTTAGGTTAGGTTAGGTTAGGTTAGGTTAGGTTAGGTTAGGTTAGGTTAGGTTAGGTTAGGTTAGGTTAGGTTAGGTTAGGTTAGGTTAGGTTAGGTTAGGTTAGGTTAGGTTAGGTTAGGTTAGGTTAGGTTAGGTTAGGTTAGGTTAGGTTAGGTTAGGTTAGGTTAGGTTAGGTTAGGTTAGGTTAGGTTAGGTTAGGTTAGGTTAGGTTAGGTTAGGTTAGGTTAGGTTAGGTTAGGTTAGGTTAGGTTAGGTTAGGTTAGGTTA
The DNA here is from genome assembly GCA_932294325.1 of Allophyes oxyacanthae. Lineage (NCBI taxonomy): Eukaryota > Metazoa > Arthropoda > Insecta > Lepidoptera > Noctuidae > Allophyes > Allophyes oxyacanthae. The sequence continues at coordinate 29,942 of OW028627.1, forward strand.
GGTTAGGTTAGGTTAGGTTAGGTTAGGTTAGGTTAGGTTAGGTTAGGTTAGGTTAGGTTAGGTTAGGTTAGGTTAGGTTAGGTTAGGTTAGGTTAGGTTAGGTTAGGTTAGGTTAGGTTAGGTTAGGTTAGGTTAGGTTAGGTTAGGTTAGGTTAGGTTAGGTTAGGTTAGGTTAGGTTAGGTTAGGTTAGGTTAGGTTAGGTTAGGTTAGGTTAGGTTAGGTTAGGTTAGGTTAGGTTAGGTTAGGTTAGGTTAGGTTAGGTTAGGTTAGGTTAGGTTAGGTTAGGTTAGGTTAGGTTAGGTTAGGTTAGGTTAGGTTAGGTTAGGTTAGGTTAGGTTAGGTTAGGTTAGGTTAGGTTAGGTTAGGTTAGGTTAGGTTAGGTTAGGTTAGGTTAGGTTAGGTTAGGTTAGGTTAGGTTAGGTTAGGTTAGGTTAGGTTAGGTTAGGTTAGGTTAGGTTAGGTTAGGTTAGGTTAGGTTAGGTTAGGTTAGGTTAGGTTAGGTTAGGTTAGGTTAGGTTAGGTTAGGTTAGGTTAGGTTAGGTTAGGTTAGGTTAGGTTAGGTTAGGTTAGGTTAGGTTAGGTTAGGTTAGGTTAGGTTAGGTTAGGTTAGGTTAGGTTAGGTTAGGTTAGGTTAGGTTAGGTTAGGTTAGGTTAGGTTAGGTTAGGTTAGGTTAGGTTAGGTTAGGTTAGGTTAGGTTAGGTTAGGTTAGGTTAGGTTAGGTTAGGTTAGGTTAGGTTAGGTTAGGTTAGGTTAGGTTAGGTTAGGTTAGGTTAGGTTAGGTTAGGTTAGGTTAGGTTAGGTTAGGTTAGGTTAGGTTAGGTTAGGTTAGGTTAGGTTAGGTTAGGTTAGGTTAGGTTAGGTTAGGTTAGGTTAGGTTAGGTTAGGTTAGGTTAGGTTAGGTTAGGTTAGGTTAGGTTAGGTTAGGTTAGGTTAGGTTAGGTTAGGTTAGGTTAGGTTAGGTTAGGTTAGGTTAGGTTAGGTTAGGTTAGGTTAGGTTAGGTTAGGTTAGGTTAGGTTAGGTTAGGTTAGGTTAGGTTAGGTTAGGTTAGGTTAGGTTAGGTTAGGTTAGGTTAGGTTAGGTTAGGTTAGGTTAGGTTAGGTTAGGTTAGGTTAGGTTAGGTTAGGTTAGGTTAGGTTAGGTTAGGTTAGGTTAGGTTAGGTTAGGTTAGGTTAGGTTAGGTTAGGTTAGGTTAGGTTAGGTTAGGTTAGGTTAGGTTAGGTTAGGTTAGGTTAGGTTAGGTTAGGTTAGGTTAGGTTAGGTTAGGTTAGGTTAGGTTAGGTTAGGTTAGGTTAGGTTAGGTTAGGTTAGGTTAGGTTAGGTTAGGTTAGGTTAGGTTAGGTTAGGTTAGGTTAGGTTAGGTTAGGTTAGGTTAGGTTAGGTTAGGTTAGGTTAGGTTAGGTTAGGTTAGGTTAGGTTAGGTTAGGTTAGGTTAGGTTAGGTTAGGTTAGGTTAGGTTAGGTTAGGTTAGGTTAGGTTAGGTTAGGTTAGGTTAGGTTAGGTTAGGTTAGGTTAGGTTAGGTTAGGTTAGGTTAGGTTAGGTTAGGTTAGGTTAGGTTAGGTTAGGTTAGGTTAGGTTAGGTTAGGTTAGGTTAGGTTAGGTTAGGTTAGGTTAGGTTAGGTTAGGTTAGGTTAGGTTAGGTTAGGTTAGGTTAGGTTAGGTTAGGTTAGGTTAGGTTAGGTTAGGTTAGGTTAGGTTAGGTTAGGTTAGGTTAGGTTAGGTTAGGTTAGGTTAGGTTAGGTTAGGTTAGGTTAGGTTAGGTTAGGTTAGGTTAGGTTAGGTTAGGTTAGGTTAGGTTAGGTTAGGTTAGGTTAGGTTAGGTTAGGTTAGGTTAGGTTAGGTTAGGTTAGGTTAGGTTAGGTTAGGTTAGGTTAGGTTAGGTTAGGTTAGGTTAGGTTAGGTTAGGTTAGGTTAGGTTAGGTTAGGTTAGGTTAGGTTAGGTTAGGTTAGGTTAGGTTAGGTTAGGTTAGGTTAGGTTAGGTTAGGTTAGGTTAGGTTAGGTTAGGTTAGGTTAGGTTAGGTTAGGTTAGGTTAGGTTAGGTTAGGTTAGGTTAGGTTAGGTTAGGTTAGGTTAGGTTAGGTTAGGTTAGGTTAGGTTAGGTTAGGTTAGGTTAGGTTAGGTTAGGTTAGGTTAGGTTAGGTTAGGTTAGGTTAGGTTAGGTTAGGTTAGGTTAGGTTAGGTTAGGTTAGGTTAGGTTAGGTTAGGTTAGGTTAGGTTAGGTTAGGTTAGGTTAGGTTAGGTTAGGTTAGGTTAGGTTAGGTTAGGTTAGGTTAGGTTAGGTTAGGTTAGGTTAGGTTAGGTTAGGTTAGGTTAGGTTAGGTTAGGTTAGGTTAGGTTAGGTTAGGTTAGGTTAGGTTAGGTTAGGTTAGGTTAGGTTAGGTTAGGTTAGGTTAGGTTAGGTTAGGTTAGGTTAGGTTAGGTTAGGTTAGGTTAGGTTAGGTTAGGTTAGGTTAGGTTAGGTTAGGTTAGGTTAGGTTAGGTTAGGTTAGGTTAGGTTAGGTTAGGTTAGGTTAGGTTAGGTTAGGTTAGGTTAGGTTAGGTTAGGTTAGGTTAGGTTAGGTTAGGTTAGGTTAGGTTAGGTTAGGTTAGGTTAGGTTAGGTTAGGTTAGGTTAGGTTAGGTTAGGTTAGGTTAGGTTAGGTTAGGTTAGGTTAGGTTAGGTTAGGTTAGGTTAGGTTAGGTTAGGTTAGGTTAGGTTAGGTTAGGTTAGGTTAGGTTAGGTTAGGTTAGGTTAGGTTAGGTTAGGTTAGGTTAGGTTAGGTTAGGTTAGGTTAGGTTAGGTTAGGTTAGGTTAGGTTAGGTTAGGTTAGGTTAGGTTAGGTTAGGTTAGGTTAGGTTAGGTTAGGTTAGGTTAGGTTAGGTTAGGTTAGGTTAGGTTAGGTTAGGTTAGGTTAGGTTAGGTTAGGTTAGGTTAGGTTAGGTTAGGTTAGGTTAGGTTAGGTTAGGTTAGGTTAGGTTAGGTTAGGTTAGGTTAGGTTAGGTTAGGTTAGGTTAGGTTAGGTTAGGTTAGGTTAGGTTAGGTTAGGTTAGGTTAGGTTAGGTTAGGTTAGGTTAGGTTAGGTTAGGTTAGGTTAGGTTAGGTTAGGTTAGGTTAGGTTAGGTTAGGTTAGGTTAGGTTAGGTTAGGTTAGGTTAGGTTAGGTTAGGTTAGGTTAGGTTAGGTTAGGTTAGGTTAGGTTAGGTTAGGTTAGGTTAGGTTAGGTTAGGTTAGGTTAGGTTAGGTTAGGTTAGGTTAGGTTAGGTTAGGTTAGGTTAGGTTAGGTTAGGTTAGGTTAGGTTAGGTTAGGTTAGGTTAGGTTAGGTTAGGTTAGGTTAGGTTAGGTTAGGTTAGGTTAGGTTAGGTTAGGTTAGGTTAGGTTAGGTTAGGTTAGGTTAGGTTAGGTTAGGTTAGGTTAGGTTAGGTTAGGTTAGGTTAGGTTAGGTTAGGTTAGGTTAGGTTAGGTTAGGTTAGGTTAGGTTAGGTTAGGTTAGGTTAGGTTAGGTTAGGTTAGGTTAGGTTAGGTTAGGTTAGGTTAGGTTAGGTTAGGTTAGGTTAGGTTAGGTTAGGTTAGGTTAGGTTAGGTTAGGTTAGGTTAGGTTAGGTTAGGTTAGGTTAGGTTAGGTTAGGTTAGGTTAGGTTAGGTTAGGTTAGGTTAGGTTAGGTTAGGTTAGGTTAGGTTAGGTTAGGTTAGGTTAGGTTAGGTTAGGTTAGGTTAGGTTAGGTTAGGTTAGGTTAGGTTAGGTTAGGTTAGGTTAGGTTAGGTTAGGTTAGGTTAGGTTAGGTTAGGTTAGGTTAGGTTAGGTTAGGTTAGGTTAGGTTAGGTTAGGTTAGGTTAGGTCTAGGTTAGGTTAGGTTAGGTTAGGTTAGGTTAGGTTAGGTTAGGTTAGGTTAGGTTAGGTTAGGTTAGGTTAGGTTAGGTTAGGTTAGGTTAGGTTAGGTTAGGTTAGGTTAGGTT